>JAYESA010000004.1:70779872-70784872 GCA_036927795.1 Iris macrosiphon
TCATGTGCGCGAGCTATTTATCATGTACGTAGCGTGTCATGGTTGGATCCAAGAGTATTAGTGGGGGAGGGGAGTAGGAGTTGGTTATGTGATCAAAGCCAAACAGTATTCATGTGTATGTCGGTTACTCACGCATAACGAAGTTATCGTAGATTATTCATGTGCAACCTAAGCCGATCACATAACGAACTTGTGCTCAAGGCACTTAGCTAGTATTCATATTTTCTCACATGCAGTTACTTCTCTACTTGTATTGTTCTCCAGTTTACATTGCAGCTACTTTATCTGCTCCACCATGTATTTATTTCCTGTGCATCTTGTATACTTTTCTATTGTTAGTCATATACACCTTATCATGTATTTGGAGTTGCTTTCAGAGTTATGTACTTCGCTCAAGTCCTGACTGGACATATTTTTTTCAGAGGATCCTGAAGATTTCTGCCCGATATTCTACGGGCCGGACCTCGAGGAGTGTTGTGACCCCGAGACTGAGGAGGAGCCCGTCGAGGAGACGCCGTTAGCGCCCTAGTTAGCTATGTGGGTTTTCCTGGGTTGTTCCCAGTTGCTATTTTGGATGATTGTATTTATTATTTTGCTGCTATGAGATATTGTAGACTTGGACTGTATATTTGTATATTGTACTTGCTCTTGTTTTTTTTGTTTCTTTGTGATATCTTATCTTACTTTTACTCTTTTCCTAGTTATTGTGATTGAGGCATATATATGTTGCGTGGTTGCCCTCCTTTTGGAGAGGTTATATTGACAGGTTTTGTGATATAGATATTGTGACCTAAAACGAACCTTTACAGCGTTCTACCGCCGATTCTGCGGCATAGGCTGGACGTACCCACGACTCATGCCCGATTTTTCGGGTGCGGGTCTTGACACATTTTTGGTGGTGGCCTATGCAGGTCTAGTTTTTAGGTTTACCTGTAATAGGATATAGGATATAGGCTGAGAGAGTGTGTGCTCAATCACAACTAGGACCCTTCCTGATTTCTTTTGCTATCTTTAATTTTCCTGAAATTGTTTTCTTTTGCAATATTACTGTCCTTCTTTGATGATATCGTATCTTGCACCGTATTGACTTCTTTTGATCTGTGTTCAGGATGCCTCCGAAGACACGGTCTCAGCGCACCGTTCCAGCAGCTGCCACCGAGAGGTCTGCTACCTCTCGTCCTGCTCGACTTCAGACAGCCGCTACCGCTCCACTCGCCACTCCTGCGGTTGAGGGAGCGTATGTTTCTCTCGGAGATCCTCTAACTCCTATCGATCCGAGAGTTACCCCAGTTGTTCTGGTGGTACCTGCTCAACCACTGCCTGCACCAGTTGATGCCACACAGTTATTTGCGTTCTTCAGAGAGATGATGGACGCGCAGCAACGCCAGGTGGACGTTATAAGGATGGACATTGAGAATGCTCATCAGGTGGTTATGACAGCGGTGGACAGAGTGGCCCAGGTCCAGCCATAGGCAGAGCAGGCTCAGGATCCGAGGTCGGGCACCATTATCAACTTTCAGAGGATGCGGCCCAAGGAGTTCTGGGGTACGAAGGGGATCCTGTACGCGGACGACTGGATCGAGCACATTGAGGGTATCTTCAGGCTGGCACTGATCCCAGCCAGTATGCAGATTGAGGCAAGCGGACAGCAGATATTCGATCTTGCCCTTATATGGTACCACACAGATATGAGGATAGCAGTACCGGGACTGACTTGGGAGGTTTTCAAGAAGCTTTTCAAGGAGAGTTTTTCCAGATGTGGCTCTCAATGCTTTAGAGAGCCAGGTTTGAGGCGCTCGTCCAGGGGAGCATGCTGGTGGACGAGTATGCAGCAGAGTTCTGCCGTCTGGGCAGATTTATTGAGGGTTTGACTGAGCAGCGAAGGCGCGAAAGTTCCGCAAGGGTTTGGTCATGGCGGTCAAGTCCTTGACTAGGAGTGACCACGAGGCGACCTTCAAGCATATTGTGAGCGACGCTCAGAGGCTAAGGATGACTAGGAGCTGAAGACCAAGAGGAGTAGAGATGCTTCAGGAGCAGGAAGCAGTGCAAGCCCAGCCAAGAGGCCATTCCAGCAGACTCAGCAGCACCAGGGTCAGGGTCGTGCGCCCTTCTAGCAGGCGCCCCAGCAACAGAGGCAGGGACAGTAGCAGGGTCAGAGGCAGCCCATCATTTGCCCTTTCTGTAGGAAGTCGGGGTACGGATGGGACATTTACAGGAAGAGACTGGACAGATGTTTCTTATGTGGCACAACAGATCACCAGCTGAAGGATTGCCTTTCAGCACTTGCTTGTACAGCTCAGGGCGGAGGAGCCGCTCAGAGGGGACCAGCCAGAGCACCTGCAGAACAGCAAAGAGGACAGCCTTTGCCGACTCAGCAGCAGAGGTTTGCTCAGCACCACAGCAGCAGCCGAGTGAGGACAGCAAGGGCGAGCTTTTGCCCTGACCGTAGACGAGGCCGAGACCGTTGGTGATATGATCTCAGGTTCTGTTCTTCTTGATTCCATTCTAGCACTTGCTTTATTTTATTCCGGTGCTTTCCATAGCTTTGTGTCTGTATCTTTTGCTGTTAGGCACCATCTTGTTGTTGAACCTTTAGCTAGACTCTGCAAGATCACGACCGGGGGTGGCATCATCCTAGTCAGTGATGTCTGCAGAGAGCGGAGAGTTACCTTGGAAGGCCGGGAGTTGAGTGTGTGCCTACTCGTAATGCCACTTCTGAGTTATGACATTATACTCGGGATGGATTGGTTGAGTATGCATTGTGCTAGTATAGATTGTCGTGGAGGTAGAGTGTTATTTAGTCCGCCGGGTGAGCCAGAGTTTCAGTTTGCCAGAGGAACAGCGGAGAGCAGAACGAGGGAGTCTTCTGCTGAGCCCTGGTGGTAGAGCCAAGGTTGCTACATCCACTGATAGCGGAGTACATGGATGTCTTTTCGGAGGAGTTGTCAGGGTTACCTCCGGACAGAGATATGGAGTTCTTTATAGACTTGGTGCCAGGCGCGGAGCCGATATCCCAGCACGTCTATAGGGTCAGCAACAGTGAGCTGATAGAGTTGAAGAAGCAGGTGGATGAGCTTCAGGACAAGGGATTTATCAGATCTAGTTCTTCTTCGTGTGGTGCTCCAGTACTTTTGTGCCGAAGAAGGATGGGTCGATACGGATGTGTATCGACTACAGGGCTCTGAACAACCTCACAATCAAGAACAAGTATCCGCTGCCGCGTATTGATGATCTCTTTGACCAATTGAGCAGAGCGAGGGTATTTTCCAGGATTGATCTGAGGACAGGCTACTACCAGGTGAAGGTCAGGCAGGAGGATATTCCGAAGACAGCTTTTCGGACCAGGTATGGACAGTATGAGTTCATGGTGATACCGTTTGGGTTGACTAATGCCCCGACAGTGTTCATGAATCTGATGAACAAGGTATTCCATCAGCATCTGGACAGGTTTGTGGTGGTATTTATAGATGATATCTTGGTGTATTTGAAGACCCCAGAGGAGCATGAGGAGCATCTGAGGATAGTGTTGGAGACTCTCAGGAAGGAGAAGCTTTATGGAAAGATTTCGAAGTGTGAGTTCTTCCTTGACAAGGTTAAATTTCTTGGTCATGTGGTGACTGGAGAGGGGATCTCGGTGGATCTAAGAAAGATCATGGCAGTTGAGGCATGGAGTGCTCCGAGTTCAGTAGCCGAGGTCAGGAGTTTCCTGGGACTGGCAGTCTACTATAGGAGATTTATTCAAGATTTTTCCCAGATTGCAGAGCCGTTGTCCAGGCTGACTCGGAGGGAGTTTGTTTGGTCAGAGGAGTGCCAGTTGCCTTTGATGAGCTGAAGAGGAGACGTTGACGACAGCTCCAGTATTGACGTTGCCATCAGGGTCTGGAGGATTCACTATCTATAGTGATGCATCGGGGAAGGGACTGGGTTATGTGTTACAGCAGATGGAAGGGTGATTGTCTATGCTTCTAAGCAATTACGTCTCATGAGAAGAACTACCCTACCCACGATTTGGAGTTAGCAGCGGTCATCTTTGCTCTGAAGTTGTAGAAATACTATTTATACGGAGAGTGTGTAGAGATCTTCATAGACCACAAGAGCTTGAAGTATGTGTTTACCCAAAAAGAGCTGAACATGAGGCAGAGGAGATGGTTGGAGTTGATGAAAGACTTCGATATATTATTGCAGTACCGTACCATCCAGGAAAAACGAACGTAGTTGCGGATGCGCTGAGCAGGTATCCGGTAGCTATGTGCCTGACTACAGATCATTATCTTCTGGCAGATTTAGAGAACTTGGGCATTGAGGTGATAGTGCCTGGAGTTGAGATGCAGATATAGGGACTGCAGATTCAGTCAGAGTTGGTAGACCGGATCAGGGCTACACAGTTTGAGGATGAGTCCCTGTGGAGCATCAGGGCGCAGGTTCAGATTGGATTGTTAGATGACTTCACCATTGCTGATGATGGTTCATTGCGGCACGGTACCAGGTTGTGTGTGCCGAGTGGGTCGTTGCGTGAGGAGGTTCTTCAGGAGGTGCATCGATCCCAGTACTCTATGCATCCAGGTACCAACAAGATGTATAGAGATCTGAGAGAGCATGTATGGTGGTACAGGATGAAGCGGGAGGTAGCACGCTTTGTATCCCGATGCTTAGTGTTCCAGTAGGTGAAGGCGGAGAGGCAGAGGCCAGGAGGTTTGCTCCAGCCGTTACCCATTCCGGAGTGGAAATGGGAGCATGTGACCATGGATTTTGTTTCTGGACTTCCCCGTTCTCCAGGCGGAAAGGATGCGATTTGGGTCATCGTGGACAGGTTGACCAAATTGGCCCACTTTCTACCATTCAAAGTGGGTATGTCTACGGAGAGACTAGCAGAGATGTATGTGCACCAGATAGTCAGACTGCATAGAGTTCCTGTGAGCATAGTATCAGACCAGAATAGTCGCTTTACTTCGCATTTCTGGAGGAGTCTGCGGGCTAGCTTGGGCACCCAGCTCAAGTTT